>JAVSCE010001509.1:0-42538 GCA_032199065.1 Smutsia gigantea | reverse complement strand
GGGCAACTAGCTAGGAGGTCTTGTCCGAGTGGGTCCTCTGATGCCTGATTAAGTTGTAGCCTCTGCTGAAGCTTTTTCCACAGGTAGGGCACGTGAACGGTTTCTTGCCAGTATGCTTTCTTTGATGCCGGACGAGGTGGTCCCGCCGACTGAAGCTTTTCCCACACTTGTTGCATCGGTAGGACCTCACCGAGGCGTGTCCTCGTAGGTACTTGGCAAAGGCGGCACGATGGTTGAAGCAACGGCCGCACTTGCTGCAGAGATGCAGCTCCTCAGGGGAGTGAGTCTTCCGGTGCGCCAGGTACCGCCTGTGGTCACTGAAGTCCTCTCCACACTCTCCACACAGGTAGGGTTTGCCTCCCAGGTGGATTCGTTGGTATGTTGTCAGCAAACATTTCTGGCTGAAGCTTTTGCCACAAATAGTACAGAAGAAGGGTCTTTCTCCCATATGTGTCCTCTGATGCCTGACAACGTGTGAAGCCCAGCGGAAGTGTTTTCCACAATCATCACATCTATAGGGTTTCACAACAGGTTGAGTTCTCTTGGTCTGAACCAGAGGGGAGGTCTTGTCCAGGTTCTTCCGGTTTAGAGGAAATTTATAAGGAGTGCCTATTTTGTGCACCTTTTGGTGCCTGGTAAGATGGCAGTTCTGTGTATAACTTTTTCCACACTCCATACACTTATAGGGTTTCTCTCCTGTGTGAGTCTGCAGGTGTCTGACAAGGTGGGAGTTACAAGTGAAGCTTTTTCCACAGACAGGACAGTTATGATGTCTCCCTAACAAGGGGTGGAGAGGCACGGTTTCCTGAAGATTTGTTAAACTATTAACTTGAGAAATATTTGTACCAAATCTTCTTTCCTTAAGTCTACCTGGATCATCCTCAAAGACCATTTCCCAATCTGGAGTCTGGTGAATTTCTGGATCTCCCAAAACAGACCTGTTGATGTCTCCCACATTCACATCTTCTTGCTCAGGACATTCCTCCTCATCTTCACTCCTGTCTCCTGCGGAGAGGGTGATAGGAGGAACGGGGTATCAGAAAGGCAATGACAACTTCCACACAATGGGGTTTTTTAAAAATAGTTTTAGAAGGGCAAGACCATGAAGACGGCATTTTCGTAACTGTAGAGGTTGGGAAAGAAGGAAGTAACCATCAGCTGGACGCCTGCTATGTGCCAGGTTGCCGTCTCAGGTTGCCTCATGCTGCCAGCAAACCGGAGCATGGACAGATACTACCATCCTCACCTCATAAACGTGGAGACTGAAGATGGAGAGTTGAAGGGACCTGCTTAGGAAATGGTTTAGCTGCAATTCCAAAAGTTGTTTTTTGTTTCTGTCACCATTTGGCATTACGTATCCCTCAAAGGAAGGATGGGAGAGGTGAAGAGGAGGAAAAGGACAGAAGAATATGGTGTTCAGAGGGAGACAGCAGAAATGGTTGACGTGTTAGAAAAGCCAGCGAGGAGCACCCTGGAGGCCAGAGAGTGCTGAGAGGAGGACGTGTCAGCTCGGGGGACGCGGGGGGGGGGGATCCTTTGTCGCTCCTCACCTCTGTAGGTAAAGCTCAGGATTTCTGGCTCTTGACGCTCTTGAGGCCCTGCAATTTCTGGGACCAAAGGCTCTTCCTCTCTACCTTGGTCAGTCTCTTCTAGTCTGGGGATTGGAAATGCTGCTCAAGAGAGGGAGATGGGACATGACGGTCAGTTCATCAATGCCCTGGGTTAAATGCACACTTCTTCTGTCTGGCAGATTGTAAAACAATTATTTAGCCAGGTCAGCTGATCAAATATTTGGTCCTTTTTAGCTTGAGCACCTGTAACCAAGGACTACATATCTCTTGCCTCTCACCTGCAACTCAATAATTATAGAACTGTAAAAGCTACCCTCTTTTCCCATATCCAGGGGAATATGCTCTTATTGCTTGTTTCAAAACTCATATGCTTACCTCAAAAACACTATAAATTTTACATTATTTAATAAATTAAAATATTTAACATTTTAATTTACAATTTATATACTTAATAAAAAATATACAAAATAATATTTAAATATTACAATTTTCTTATTAGATGTTCCCAACCACTTTCTAAGCACTTTCTCTTCCCTTTACCTTACAAAGATGTCTCACTGGTGTGGTGGGCATAAGAGAAGTATATTACATACAGTCTAAAGTCTGAGATTCCCCCATAATTTTCAAAAGAGAAAAAGACCTCTGTGCTCAGAACACTCTAGAAACACTTGAAATTCCTTACACAAGGAGACCACAATTCCACAGTCTTCTTCCAAGACATATTCTCCATTGAATTCTTTCTGTGTTGGATCTAAATCACTCCACTGGTCCTGGGAGAAGCACCCGGCCACATCCTTGAAAGTTACCAATCCCTGAAACAACACAGGATTCAGTTAAAATGGGAGGCTTCACGGAGCCTCCTATTTTGTTTCTGGAATGAAGGTCATCCAGGAGACAAGAACTGAAATGGGACACTCGACCCCCTTTCAGGAAAGCTAACCCTTGGTCGCTGCTCCCTGATGCTCTACTTCTGCCCTGGCCCTCCTGTTCTCTCCCTCCCACTGCTTTCTCTCAGGATCAGCCTAAGTTCTCCTTCTGGAGGATAAAAAGCCATCATTCAGCCCTCTAGTTGGTGCTTAAATGCTACCCACATTTCTGTAAAAATTTGTATTTCCTAGGAAGCTTTCCCTGATTGATCTAATTACAGGATCACCTACAAGGTCTACACAGCATCAACAAGACCTTCTTCCTTCCACTTTGATACAATGTAAAAACAAGCATGAATTCTACTTCTTTTTTTCCAGCCACATGGCTCGAGCTCAGGGCTCTGACCGTGGTGAGCACTTTGTAAGCATCCTGGCTGACTGAATGCAGTCCCCGGAAGAACACACCACACAGTTCAGACCGTCTCTGCCGCACAGTTGGCCGTTCTTACAAATGATTATCAAATTTACTTCTAAAAGCAAAACAAACCCTTGTTCAACAGCTTTAAAGCTGTACTGGAGTGTTACAAGATAGTCCCATTTTGTTAGTTCTCCCAAGTCAGTGCAGACCTAACCAGGACTATTACAATCGATCTCATTAGACATACCCCCTCTTTTTACAGACATGCAGAACTGAGAACATAAACTGGCAAAAGGTGGGTGGAAGTCTGTGTCCTGTGTGGCCTGCTCAGTGAGCAGCTAACCTACAGCGGCCTCTGCCTTCCCTGCCGTGGTACAGGGGAAACTAGGTGCACCTGGGACAGAGCGGTCCGGAGGGCAACCATATCTTCGTTTCCAGAGCTCCTCTCCTCAGGAAGGTGTGGGTGCTGGGGCACTAGAACCTCTAAGAAAAGAAGCAGAAGTCAGCAATATGCAGTGCACCCCCAAAACTGGCAAAAGCTGAGCACCCCCTCATCTTTGGTGGGAAGGTGGGAATCAAGACACTGGCCTAAGGGCGGCCTGAGTCATCCCAACCTGTTACATTGTCAGCAGGCCAAGAGAAGGCCCAGGATTACTGCTCCCTAACCTTGGCCCGGGCCATTCCAGCTCATACTGTCTTCTCCCAACACTCAGATTCCGTGATTTATTCCCATTATGGTTAAGCCAGGCTCCTTGGCAGAGCAGAAATACCCCTCCCCGCACTCTGCCACAATGCCCCCTTTCCTGCTGAGGCTTCCCACCGCTCTCCTGCAGGGGCTGCAACTCCAACTCGTGGCCCAGGCTCTGCTCCTGCGGCTCCCCCAGATCTGGGCTCGGTGGGGTCTCCTCCTGGGACTTCTCGGGTGGGGAGGCCTGCATAGGGTCCTGCAGGTCCCCAGGTAACTCAGGCTCTGCTCCTGAAGGCGCTGTCTCTTCTGACAGGACTTCCTGGCCATGAACGTGGACAGTCACCTGGGAATAAATCCAAATTCCAGTCACCATGGAGTCAGGAGGAAAGTCTTGGTTGTCATCAGGGCTTGTTTTAGGAGAAGCTGCCCACGGAAAAACTCCCAGAGGGGCCGGGATGAGGGCAAACTCCTGTTCCCCTGGGGCCCGAGGCTGTCCTCACTGGGAGAGGGCAGGGCACGTTGAGACACTGCATGTCTCTCTTGCTTCCCTCAACCCTGCGGCTGCCACTCAGGGCTCTAAGGCATCTGTCCTTCCCGAACCCCATCCACCCTGCAGCTCTCCTGGTCTGCTCCCGTCTTATCGTCCTGGGAGGGGGACCCGTGGCTGAGGATCTATGAGAACCTTTGAGGGAGGTAGAAAATTCTCCCCTGGGCCTGGAGATTCAACACCCAGAGAAGGGAAATCGAAGCCATATGAACCTTAGCTGCTGAGTGCCCTCAGATGGTCCCCAGACAGGTGTTTCAAACACCAGAAAGTCACACTCACACACTCTCACACACATACACCCCTCTGCCCCATGCAGGTTACCCATCTGGGCACAACCCAAGGGCAGACCTAGTTACTTTCAGAGGGTAACTTCTAGGGGTCCTGTCAGCCCTACCCCCAAATCCCTGCCAGCATTGTCCCGTCCATATCACACAGATCAGGACTCCCCCTCCTCACCCAGCGCCTTGGTCTCATGGGCTGTTTCTGCAAACCCTCCACCAGCGTCACGGCCTCCTCGCCGCTCTCTGGCCGCTGGCTCCGCACCCAGCTCTGCAGCTCTCCAGGCAGCACAGTGAGAAACTGCTCCAGCACCAGCAGCTCGAGGATCTGCTCCTTTGTCCGCCTCTCTGGCCTCAGCCACTGGTGACAAAGTTCTCGGAGTCGAATGAGAGCTTCTCGAGGGCTTGCTGCTTCCTGGTAGCGAAAGCGACGAAAGTTCTGGTGTGAGGTCTCATGCACGGGGTCATCACTCTGTAAGACAGGCTCTGGCCTGCAGGTAAAATCATCTTCCAATTTCACCATTAGAATTCCATCTTCTTCCCAAAGATCCTGGGTCTCTGGCTCCACGGCAGCAGCCATTGTCTGGCTCTGGGGTGGTCTCACACCGCCTAGTGCTCACACAGTCATTACCTCCGGGGCTCAGCCTGGACCCCTCAACAAATTCCTCCCGTGGGACCTGGGGTAGAGAAGTAAAGACAGACAACAGTATAAGAACTTATACACAGGAATAACCGTTCTGAGCTTACCATAGTCATATATACATAACACTTCCTCAAACTATTAAATCCCGTGTCCCCCAATCTCCATAACTGCATGTTTTAGAGATCGGGCTGGAATGGGATGATCTATGTCTGAAGGTATCTTCTCCCACCCTTTTCTTAAACAAGGTTTACACTCAATAGAAAAATATTTAAAAAGCTCTGCATTCCTACCTCATGGAACCTGCGAACCTAAAGGAAGATGGTGAGGAGAAAGGACTCAGAATCAATCCCCTGCTAAAAAACGGGGTGCTGGCCCGTCTATTTCACACCCCTCGCCTAACATATATTACCAGGATCTATATTCTGAGAAGAGACACATCAGCTGGGCTGAAATAGACAGGACAGGCTTTATGGAGATTCATGCTCAACTGAACTACCCTCAGTATTAATTTCCTCTGTAAAATGGGGGCTGAGGTTTGAGGGCAGGATTGTATGAGACAATGGTGAGGAGAGCCACTTACACAGTGGCTAGCACATTGGCAGCCCTAAAGCAACCTTCCTCTTGTTAAGACATCTTTCAGTGGAGGACCTACAGGCCCTCAAACTCAAGTGTTCAAAACGGCATCATTATCCTTACTCCCAAATCCACCCTTCTTCCAAGAATCCTGTCTTGGCTGAGATCACTTAAGAAAACACTTGACTATGTAATCCTTGGGTGCGAATTGGATTCTTCCCTATTGCTCACAGCTCATTAACCCAAGTCTACTCTTAAGCCTCCCCATCTGCTCCCCCCTCTCCTTTCCCACAGACTGCTTTACTCCAGGCCCTTGTCTCTCGCCTGGTCGACTGCCCTAACTTCCCGACTGGGACCCCTGCAGTACTGGACCATGAGCAAAGTGCAACCGAATCACCTGTGGAACTTTTGCAAAACAAGCATCACACATCATTCTTCCGGGTATTATGACCCAGACAATCTAGGCAACTGTAGCTTTAGAAATGCTCCGTGTGGTCCTCCTGTGCATCCCAGCTGAGAAACACCTGGGGTCAGAGTCCTGGGGTCAGACTGCTAGGGTTTGAATCCTGGCTCTGTTGTTTACTAGGTACAGGGCCTTGGGCAAGTTCTCACTCCCCTTATGCCTGTCTCCCATTTGTGGAATAGAGGTCAGAATGGTATCCATCTGATGGTGACTGTGAGGAGTCAATGTATCACTATGTATGAGGTGCTTCGAGTGACGGCATCCCAGGGTTAACTATTACCTTTCTAAATTACAGTTTCAACTGCATCGTTCAACATTTTAAAAATAACTTCTAAGATCAGTTATAAAAGCCTTGGCATTGCACATAAAGCTTTTCATAATCAGCCCACCCTCTCTTTTTCAAGCCTCCTACCCTGCCCCTTTCTCTGTTATCACCTGCTGTCATGAATGCACTGCTGATCTCCCTGCAACAGGGTGCCCTTCCAGGCCTCTGTGCCTGTATGGAGCTGTTCCTTCTGCCTGGACTATTCATCTCCCAGCCCTGGTGCTGCAGGGTGTGTTCCTATTCTTTGTAAGAGGTCCCCTCATCTTCACTCCCATGCTTTACAGTTCAGGTCCTCCTCGGTTCTCGTCCAGATTACCACAACTACCTCCAAATGTGAGCGACCTGCCTCTAGATTCCTATTTTCAGGTTACCATTCAGTGTCACACGAATGAGAGCTCTTGACAGATTTGGTCATGTTCCTCCCGCATTTAAGATCCTCAGCCACTCCTCCCTGTCTTTTAAGTGAAATACAAGCTGCTAAGTATTGCACAGTAAGGTCAACCCTCACCTTATGCCCTTTGCCTCCTCTCCAGTCCTTACACACACACATACACATACACACACATTGGTGTGCATGGGAGGCACACAAAGCCCTATGCCCTTTGGCTTCTGAACATGCTGTTCCTCCTCTTTATCCTTTACTAGGTTAAACTTTGTCTTTCAAGACATAGCTCAGGCCCCATGTCTTCTATGCTGTTTTCTTTGATCCCAATCTCCCTACCCTTAGACAGTTGGAAATCACTTTGTGGCACAAAAACTATGAAAGCAAATAACTCTGTAAAAATTTGCAATCAAAATATAAGGTGGTCACGGCGATGGTAGTACAACATGGAGAATATAGGCAATGATTCTGTAATATCTTCCTATGTTGACAGATAGTGACTGCACTAGTGCTGGGTGAGGATTTAATAATGTGGGTAACACATTTGAAACTAATGTAAGGCTGTGTGTCAACAATGCTTCAAAAAACTGTAATTGAATACATTAAAATATTATCCAGTTACCTTAATTTCCAAATCTTCGACTGCTTGTAGAGGAAGTTTTAAGAACATTAAAAAAAAAAGCAAATAACTCTATAGAATCTTCTCCAACATGAAGAATTGGAGTTTGGGGAGCTGAGTATTTCAGCTCCCTAATTTCTAGTACTAGATTTTCTACCTTTGGAAAAAAAATTAATATCTCTTAAAAGGTTTCTATTACTCCATGAAATTAATTATTCTGTTTGTCTTTATTTAAAGTACTCTAAAATCCCTACGTTTTCTTCATCAAAGAAAAACACATCTAACTAACATCTATTCAAGTCTCTTATCAGTACAAGGTGGGTGGAGTTCAATACACTGATGTCTGCTGCTTTAACCACAATTATGGTGTCATAATGGCCAGTAGCAAAATGAAGGGTGTATCTATGCTGGCAAGCCAAAAGAGCATGTGGCAGTCAGTTTCAACTGGTTAGGAAGGCAGTACTACATATCACAGGGCACAACACATAAATGTGTACCATTTCTCCTATGGAAGCCTGGACTGTGGAATTTGTCCCAACATAAAATATAAAATATAAGTACATTGTTAATGATCAATTGCATAAAATATATACTATCAAAACAATCTAAAAGAATCAACAAAAAAAGACCTGTGTGCAACAAACTACAAAATGTACAACAGGATGTAAAAGACACTCCTTGTAAGTGGAAAGACCCCTCATTTCTGGATGAGCAAAGACTCCAAACGGGCTCTGTTACAAATTAAAAGCCATAATTTAAAATATATATATAAAACATAAATAAATGCTACCAGCATGGACATGTCATGCCTTTAAAAACATTTTAAAACACTGTATTTTTTCAGATAGTCTGAATACATAAACCTAAAGATTAATTCAAATTCATATTGTTTGCATTAAGTTTCTCATCATTTAGTTTACTGGAACTTTCAAAATAAGGAACATTTAATTTGGAATAATAATAACTCTATAAGTTTTATGTAGAACTGAGAAGGATAGAACTGAAATGGAAAATATGAACTCAGGTGTTTTTTCCTTTTTTGAATCAACCATTAATTTTGACAACAAAGGTAAAATTATACACTCTAAAACTGCTAAACAGCCTTTTTAAATGAGGTAGATTCTGTAGAAACTGATAGAAAAGTACAGATAAATTTTTAAAAATGATTGCAAATGATTCTGTTATATGATCCTTTTTTGTAAAACAACTTATGTTTATATATGATGGGGAGAAACAAAATATACCCTCAGTTTGGGATTGAAATTATAGGGTAGAAATTTACAGCACTGGGTTGAGAGCTTTCATCCTTTGCGTTACAAGTTTCTGTATGGTTTGCCTTTTTAGAAATCAATCCTTTGCCACCCACTTTTGAAATCAAAGTACAAGGGTTTCTTAAAGGTATAAAAAATGAGAACAGAATATCCTTTATTTTTCCACTAGGACCCACATTTCTTAGTAACGGATTACTATACAAATCAAACATATGCTAGTTTGACTTTTACAGGCATCTTGGTGAGGCAAGAAATTCCTCCTTAGTAACTAGAAATGACCAGCAGTCTTGCACAGCTTAATGAAAGAAGAGGGAAGAAACTGACAGATGGCACCTGACTGTTGTCCAATTCGAATGGAGTTGTCAAATTTGAGAGTTGAAGGCATGTTGTTTCTGAACTTACTTAAATTTTATCCACCCATTTCACAAAATCTTTCATCACGAAAATACAGTAATTAGTGTTGCTGTGATAACTGAAAAGTGTCAATACCAAGTAAAAGAACAATGTACAAGGAAAACAAACCTCCACAACCTTTTGTTCTTGATCCTTCTTCAAGTAATCAATTTGCCAACTTTCAAAGCTTCCAATTTACAAACTACTCTCAGAGATTAGTTACTGAAACGTCCAGTTTCCAAAACTGACTTCAACTGAACTGGCCTCCAGGTTTCCTTGGAGATTGGAACTCAGTGGATTGAGAGTTCTCTCTTTTCTTAAAGAGATAGAAGCCAACTTAAAGATGATTAACATTTGTATATGTGTGAAGATACATGCTTTGACATGCCAAGTATCCTATTAAAATTTAACAATATGTAAGAGCTAAATGTAGAATTAAACCATACCGCTAATAAGAACCGAAATTTTTACAGGAGGACATTGAACATTTTGAAGTAGCTTTTTTGTCAATATTGAAAATGACTTGGTCTTTTTCTTAATGAATAAAGCTGATGCTAAAGAAGGTATCAGGAGAAATGAAAATAAAAAATAAACATGTGGCTTACACAAGACTTTCAAGAGAATAACCTCAAAGCAGCAGTGAGCACATCCTTGTGAGAAGCAGGGAACGGTATTGGAAATAGGGTGTTACCAAATTACAGTGTGCTAAAATAGGATGAAAATTTTTGACTGATATGGAATATGTCCAGTTGCTCAAATACCTAAAGAATAAATACTTTGTAAGCTGCATCTATGGACAGAGATATAAATAAAATATGGATAGGGTCCTATCCTTCAAGAAGCTCATAATTTATTATGACAGAAAGAATACCAAGAACCCAAATATAAACTCCTGTAGGTGATATAAATTAAAGCACTCCATAGCAACACCAAAGAGAAAGCAATTGGTGTCACTGGAAAAGGTTTCCCAGAAAAGATGACATTCAAGGCAAATCATGAAGGATGCACAGGGTGATTGTAGGCAGAGAAACCCTTCAGTTCACACAATGCTGAGATGTGGGCAAGAAATGGCAGTGCCTAAATACTGTAATGGTTGGGGTTTGGGTTTTGTTTTTTCAGTGGGAGAGAATAAGCTGGAGTCAAATCACAAGTACGTGAGGAATTATGTTCCTGCTTACACAGTGTAGGTAGATTTAACTGAGAAGCTGCTGGTAGGATTAGGCTGAAGAGAAAGGTGAAGAGACTGGGAGAAAACTCTGCAGGGATGGGGTGAAGGGTGCAGTGAAACAAGGCAGGAGAGACAGATGTAAGTTATTTAAGACAAAGAAACTTAGAAAGAGCAATGAAGAAACAAAAACAAAGACAAATCTGAGGCCTCTTGAGTGGCTAACTGGAAGAAACATAAGTTACTATCAGAAATGAAGTTAATGAGGAAGAGAACACAGGGATTCAGTTTGAATATTTTGATTTGGAATAACTTTAAGACAACCACATGGAAATACGCCGATCATATCAGGTCTCAAAATACGTATTTTAACATTATCTACTTGAAGGGAAATGAAACCACTCAATGAATTATCTACTTTCATAAAAGTGAAGTTTTGAATATAGAAACAAATAGCTAAAAAAATCATATTTGGAAGGTAGTTATAACATAAGACAGTAATAAGAGAGAGAGAGCGGAAAAATCACCACCACCACCTACTAGGAAGCATAAACAGAGTGTGAGAGAGGAGAAAATCTGAGAAGACAAAGACTTGGACGCCATTCTCCCTACCTGTTCGTGCCCTCCTGACTTCACATTTTCACTAAGCAGGAAGTACGCAGTACAACACTTCAGTTCATAGTGACCACCCTGCGGACAGTAGCTCAGAAAGATGACAGAGATGCCCAAGAGAGGGAAAGAGAGCCTGGGAAAGTGAAGATGTCAGAGGGTAGTGACATAGATAGACCTTAAGCCTCATACTAGGATAAATGAGAAGATCACTAAATTCCAGTAACTAGAAACAGGACAAAACCATGAAAAAGTTGGCCCTTTGGGAACAGCAAGCCCTGGTGTTCTACCTTACATGGAAGGATTTCCCCACTCCTACCCCTCTCAACACTGTCCCACACGACACTCCAAAGGGTCCTCACAAAGGAGCTGCTTCTACATTAGGGGGTTGTTTCTCCTTAAACTCCATCATCCCTTTCAAGTGATTAAAACTTAGTGTTTTGAGTTAAACAGGCTTATATATGAATCCCAACGCTGCCACTTACTAGAAGCAACACCTTGTGTAAGATATTTAACATTGCTGGGCCTTAGTCTCATCGGAAAAGAGAAAAATAATGAAGTTGTTATGATAGTTAAATGAGATAATACATAAAATCTAGCACAGTGCCTGATGCATAATAGATAGTCAGTGTGTAGTGGCTATTTTATCATTTCACAGCTGGACCCAGATGCCCTCCACCTTCAGAGTCATTCCACTGGGTTAGCAGTTACCATTCTTCAGCACTATGTTTTCTAATAAAAAGTTCCTGGAATGTTGAGATTTTTACTAAATATGTATTTAATAAATTAGAATATCCCCTCAGGGATCCTGTGTCAAAAACACCTTGATATGATATGATTTCATTTATATGTGGAATCCAAAAAACAGACGAACAAACAAAACAGGAACAGACTCATAAACACCAAGAATAGACTGTGGTTACCAGAGGGCAGGGGACCAGGGGATGGGTGAAATAGGTGAAGGGGATAAAGAGATACAAACTTCCAGTTCTAAAATAAGTAAGTCAGAGGGATGCAAGTACAGCATAGGGAATATAGTCAATGATACTGTAATATCTTTGTGTGGTGACAGGTGGCAACTACACATACATGGTGAGCATTTAGTAATGTATATAGTTGTCATATCACTATGCTGTTCAGCAAGATAGTACTGTACATCGATTATATTTCGATTTAAAAATAAAACACCTTGGTATGAATTAGTTTCTCAAAGATTTTTCTTAACAATGGCAACAGGTTAGCAAAATGGCCATGCCTCCTGGCATCCAGAGGGCTCTGAAGAGCTGGGAAGGAGGGCAGACAAAGTCCCTCCTTGACGTGCCCTGACATTTCCTCTCTCAGATGCATGGAAGGCTGTTGTGTTTGGACACACCTCTTAAGTACAAAGGCGGTTGGAAAGACCTCAGACCTGGATTTCTGAAAAGATTCCGGTTGAGTCACCTCTCACCTGGCTAAAGATGGGACCCATTTCTGTGCGTCCTCTATACTCCTCAGGCGTGACTTTGCCGTAAACAGTATGAGATGGGGAGGAGTCTGGGCTTGGGCTAGAATCCAGTTGTGTCTAAGTATGACACTATTTGAAGTCTCCCTCTGTCTCCCAGTGTGTCTCCCCACCCCAAATCCCGTGTGAGGCTGCGGAGACTGCACCGTGTGGTCACAGCAACTCAGGGCTCTGAGTGGCCTCAGTCCCCTCAAGTCACACCTTCTCGGATCTCAGTTTCCTCACCCCTAAAATAACCAGCATACTACTTCTCTTGGAGGTTTAGGTTGGAACAAATGAGACCGTGTAGGTAAAATAACATTAAAATGTTGGCAATTGTTATCAAGCAGCTCTGGCATTCTGCAACCCTGTCCTGGTTCTGATCTCTGAGCCCAAGGGTTTCTGTCTTCTGAACCTTACCCTGTAGCCAGCCCTTTCTCTGCCGCCCTAGGTATTGCTTCCAGAACCCTCAGCTCTCTCCTGGGAAATGGAGCTCTTGAAGAAATCACCAACTCCTTGTGTTCTGAGCAATGATAACTGTCCTCCTCGGGTTCTGGGAGAGGAGTCAAGGAGGGTGAGGACTAGCAAGGCGGCCTCAAGAAGCAAATGCCTCAAGAGGCCCCAAGAAGAAAGAGTAGGTGCAGGACAAAAAATAGAAGACTCCGTTGCAACCTGTTGCTGGTCCCCTTCTCCCACCACGGCCCCAAAGGACAATCGTCTTTTCACCAGAAGACAGAGTCCCCAGATTGGTTTGCTTTCTTCACAAGTCAGTGTGCCCTTCTCTCTAGTCTTCATCCGAACGTTCTTTCTACTGCCTTACTTACAAGGCCATATCCATAATCCTAAGAGTGTACATGCAAGTGCAGTAGAATCAGGTAGACTGTGGCTCAAATCTCAGCTCTTTCATTTATTAAGAGTCTTAGCTTCATCATCTGTAAATGGGGATTATAATACCCCAATCTTGCTGTAAGGAATCGTAAGATAGGCCTGATGCCCAGGGAGACAGACTCCTGGACCGCTCAGCCCTAGGCTAATCTCTGTCAATGTGGTTCTCTCACCAGAACACAATCTCCATGTGCAATCCAGCTTGATCCTGTTCCTCAAGCGGATGCCAGGCTTCCACAGGCAATTTCACACCACGTTTCGCATCCTGCAGTCACCCTTCACCCCAGGCCGTCATAACCAGGGAGGAACATTAGCTGTACGCCGGGAACCGCTCTAGTAGCTTTACACATATTAACTCATTTAATCACCACAACAAGGTTATGCAGGAGATGCAATTATTACCTCCACTTTACTATTGAGAAAACTGAACCTCAGAGAAGTTAGTCGTTTTCCCCCAGATTCATAGCTTATTAAGAGGTTTATCAGGGATTCAAAGGCAGAATACCTGGCTCACACAAAGATCTTAACCACTAAGCTATGTGCCTCTCTCCTCCCCTTTAGATAATGAAAGCAGGCTTATACTGTTTCTTTGCCTTTATACTTGAGTTTTAAGTTTGCCTTCATGAACAGTATGTTTCCCTGGTCTTATGTGCAGAGCAACCTCTCTGGCTTTCCTTGGAGAAGCCAGTGCTCCAGGATATCCTAACATGCAACTTGTTTTCATCTGCTCAGACAGCAGAGAGTTATATATGTGCTTTAAGGAAAGGAGGAACAGAAAAAATGCCAGATGAGTCCCTGTGTCCCAGTCACCGGGTGTGGTGCTTTACACACACCTTGGACATAGAGACTGGAAGCTGTGTGGGTGGAACTTGAGGGCGTTGTACTCAGGCTAATAAGTCAGACAGAGAAAGACAAATACTGCATGGTATCATTTATGTATGAGATCTAAGAAAAAAAGTCAAACTCATAGAAACAGACTGTGGAAAAGTGGTTGCCAGGGTCTGAGAGCTGGAGGACACAGGGAGATGTTGGTAAAGGGTGCAAACGTTCAGCTCTAAGATGCGTAAGGTCTGGGGATCTAATGTGACTGTAGTTAACAACACTGTGTTGTATAATTGAAACTTATTAAGAGAGTAAGACTTAAATGTTCTCACCCGCCTCCCAAAGATAAATATGTGAAGTGATGGATGTGGCATGGGGGCCAGTGGAATCCTTTCATAAGGTATATGCATACCAAGTCATCACAATGTACACTTTAAATACTTTTCAATTTCGTTTGTCGATTATACCTCTATAATGCTGACATTTTTAAAAAAAGAAAATCTTCACTGGCTTCACTGACAGGCCCAGGTGGAAATCACTCCCAGTCTACTTAATTAACATATCCATCCCTTCACATGTTTACCTTTTTGGGGGGGTGGGGGCGGTGAGAACATTTAAGTTCTACTCTCTCAACAAGTTTCAATTATGCAACATTGTGTCACTAACTATGGTTACCATGTTTTACTTCAGATCCTAGAACTTATTTCTCTTATAGTTGGAAGTTGGTACACTTTTATCAACCTCTCCCTATCTCCCCCAGCAACAACTGTTCCACAATCTATTTCTACGACTTTTTTTTTTTTAGATCTCACATATAAATGATACTATGCAATATTTGTCTCTGACTTATCTCCCTGAGCATAATGCCCTCAAGGTCCCTCCAGGCAGCTTTCATTCAAATCAGCCAGAGGATGTGTGTGAAGCACCTCACCTGGTGACTGGACACAGCAGGGACTCATCTGGCATCTGTTGTTTCCACTTCCTTTGAAGCACACCTGCAACTCTCTGAATGGCCTCTTTTAGTAGCGCAGTGTCATGTGACTTGCATGAATCAAGGACTCCAACAGAACACCTGGGCGCGCCAGGCCCTTGTATGCCTGTGGGGCAGAGCCTGATACCAGGGGCTCGGCGGGGTACTTGGTATCATCATACATAGGAAGTCAAAGAAGCAGAGAAAATGTGGAATTCACGGTAGCTCCCATCTCTGCTTCACTTGGATCCCCTGCCTTCTCTGGGTTGAGATTGTTACTCTCCTGTCCTCCTCTGAGAGTCAGGTCACCTCTTTCCTATGCAAATTTCTTGATTGAGGCCCTGCGTTGGCTGCGGGTTGGGGAGGGGAAGCAGAACACCCACTCTCTTGGCGGCAGGGCCTCCCGTACAGGTAAATGAACTGCCCCTTTTCCAGCCCAGGATGTAACTCACAGCCAGGCAAGAAACCGCAGCTTCTCTCCCCGCTGCACCCTGTGTGGGGCACCTCCTGTAGAGCGCCTGGAACTCCACTGCCTGCCTCATCGTCCTTTCCCCAACATACATGGACTGGCGTCGGTTCCTTCTGCTCCCAGGAGTCCTCCTGGTTCTGTGCCTGTCTTACGAAGAGGGTGAGTCCCATGGCAGGAAAGCAAAGCGGATGGGGCCAGGGAGGCAGGTCCCAGAGGGTCCTGATCACCAGGAGCAGGAGCTGCAGGGCCAGTGCTTGTTGGTCCACACCCCCGGGCCTCTGGCTGCCCAGATTCTCTTCCCCACTACGGACACTCGTCCTGGGACCCTACTCTTGCCACTGTCCCATAGCTCCTCCAAACTCTAACTCCAGGAATGGACTGAGGAAGGCGAGTGAAGACTCATTTGGTGGAGGGAGTCTATAGTTGGGCGAGTTAGACAGCAGTGTCACCTGTTCTTTTAACTAAGACCCAGTCTTGATAAATACTTCTAAAGAGAGATCTTCCTTCCTTTCCTGTCTTGATCCTAGGTCTTCATTTCTCAGCCATCTCTGCCCAGTCCTCCCAGGAATGATATGTCTATTCCAGTGCCCCCTGCAAAAGCCACAGCTAAGTTTGAAAAGAAAGAGAGAGAGAGGTTCCTGGTAACCCCATGAGGCCCTAAACCAGATTCCTTCAGGCTGGGCACTGCAGGGAAGCTCTCCAGAGGGTGGACAAGGGAAGCCTGGAAAGTGCAGGGTCATGGCTGCAATGCAGTGGCCCTCCTCTATTGTCCCTAATTACTTGGCATCCCTTGGTCTCACCCTATTGTTCTCACATACTGTCCGGATCCTACAAGGAGATTTACAGTTTGCACCTCCTGCGATGAATTTGTTGGCAAGACCTGCAGAAAGAATTTAGGTTCCTGTCAACCCAAATATCCTGACTTTGCATGCCAGCCCCAAGAAGTGTATACTCAACATTTCACTGCAGGTAAGGTGAGGGCATGTGATAGGCGGGGGGAGGGGAAGGGGTGTTAAATTTTATGACTTGGCTTGGCAAAAAGAGCACTCAGGTTGGAGTCAGAATTCTCTAGTCCTGCCAGCTCTGGCTTTAACACAGCTGAGAATCTAGGCATATTACTTCACTCCTCTGAGTTCAAAGTTCTCGTCTGTACAATGATTGGGTTTTAATGGCTGACCTCCAAATTCCCATCCTTCTCTGATATTCTGTGATTGAATCCCTAAGAGTAGGGCTGTTACAGCTCCTTTTCTGTCAATGTCTGTGGGTGTTGGGGCACAGGGGTGAGCTGCCCTGGAAAGAGACAGCCCCCTTTCTGGAAGGGTCTTCAAGTCCCTGGCTCTGCCTGAGGGGACAGGACGGAAGGGAGAGATGGCTCCCTCGGCCACATTCCCCATCACATCCCAAGTCTAACCTGGGCCTTTGGCATTTTCCCACCCTCTATCAGAATACCTCTACCAATATTCCATCCCTGGCTGCCCAAAAAGATGTGTGGAATATATACGCATAGCCAGGTCAGAGAAAAGCATATTCTTCTGCTGTAATGAAAGCTACTGCAATGACTTGTCAGTAAAGGACGAGGTTCCGTTCAACCCCATCCCACCAGAGAATTTAGCCTGAGTTATTCAACTGATTTGCAGGGACCTCCTCCTAACTGTATCCTGCCCATTCTTCCTGAACAAACAACAAGATCCAGAAATGCCATCGCTCTCAACTACCATCTATACTGTCTCTTGACAGTTAAAAAGCCCAAGAGAAATGAACTGAGGGAGGAATGTGGTGCAACTCTGGAATGCTGTGTGGGCCCAAGTCAGACCACCAGGCCCAGTATGTGGTTCTGCTGTTTAGGGTGAGGCCAAACGCCATGTCCAGGTGGTGAGAAAGCAGGGAGGCTGCACCAGGACATCTGCAGGACCGGAATGGATTACAGTGACATCTCTAATGAACACCATAACTATCTGCCGGGGACCCTCGCCTGTTTCCATAATGGACAAGACAAGAAGGAAGGGATACCAGCAAGATAATGGCCTGATGAAAATCATTCACTTCTCAAATGTCGAGGATCCTATATGCCATCAGGCTCCTGATACTCTAGGCCTGGGGAGGGCCTGGCTTTCCACAGGGGGCCCTACCTTCTTGGGGCTGGTTGGGATGAGGAGGTGTGTGAGGGCAGTGGGAAGGAAAATTTTCTGGTCATTCTATGACTTACTTATTAAAGAACACATGTTCTGAAGGAGGTTGCCCCACTGCCTGAATCTGAATCCCACCCCCTCTCACTAGTCCTAATGATCACGGGCAACTACCAATCTTTTCTGCACCACAGTTACTTCCTACTTTATACTGTTGCTATGAAGATTAAGTGAGTTTTTAGCTCGTAGGTGCATATTAAGCACAGGTGTTTGCTGCTTCTTATCAACTATATGCCACCTATTGGGCTAGCCACTTTCCACATCATCTCATAAACCCTCCCATACAAGGAGACTATCTCCATTTTTACAGATGAAGAAATTGTGGGTCAGAGAGGTTATTAACTTCATAGAGTGTGCAAAGCAGGTAAGCGGCAGTCCTGGGATGCAGCCACAGAGGCATCTGCCTGCACCCCACTCTACATGCTGTGCTTCCCTTTTATCACCTATCTCTGCCAAAATTTAGAGGGGAAAATGCATGAAAACTACTTAAATTTGGTATTCTGATAGAAACGTACATTTTTGAAGTTTATGGTTTTGAAAACATTTTCAATGAAAGTCACCGAAGATGAATTTATTTTTGTTAGTCTTTTCAAGAGAAACATAAAATGTTCCATTTAATTGGCTTCAAATGGTGAATGGGAACTAGTCAATATGCAATAAAAATACCAACAATAATCTCATTTTCCCATAGCAAAGAGCAAAGGAAAACAGAAAAAAGGGTTAAAGACAGAGATGGAAGGAAAAAACAAAAAAGAAAGAGGTAGACCAAAAAAAGCAGAAAACATTAGATAGAGAAGAGGAAAAAGATGTGTAATTATACAGCTGCAGGTCTACTGAGAGGATTTTTACATTAACAACTGTGAAACACCGGGAAGAAATAAATCTTTCTTTGCCTAAAACCATTAAGGTCACTGTTCATATAAAAGACATTTTCCTACTTTTTCAAACCTGCCCAGATTTCTTGGAAGAGTTGCCCGGTCTTCCTCTTCCCTCCTGTCGTAGTCCATTCACCCTCACCCCACAATCACGTGGCTTCTGTGCCACTTCTCCTGACCTGCTCTGACCATGACCTGAAGCTGTCACAGAAACACAGTGACACTCTCCCATCCTGGTTCCCCATGGACTTCTGTGACCACCACCCATGAATCTTTTTGCAGAGTGACCTTCACCTGCTTTTTAGTTTGGTGATCTCTAGTGTCTGTGACTTGCCCACCCCTGAATCCCCTGCTCTCACTGGACTCCCTCTTTAAGCAATCAAGGGGTTCAGAGCAACTACAGCTGACGATCCCATTTGTCTGCCTCAGGCCTGGGCACTTTCTTGCACTTTGAGGCCTCTCCGTCCATCTGCCAGTGAGATGTATTCTCCTGAGTTTCCCACTAACCGCGCAGTTCCTGATGCATAAAGTGGAACCCATCACCTTTCTGGGTACATTGTGGTCAGTTCTGAGTTGGTGGGATGAGAACCAACCAGGCAGCCAGGGAAATGCAGTGACTGAGGGATGGGGAAGGGCAAAGCGAACAGGGCTGATGGTTTGCAGATGGGAATGCAGCAGAGACATGAAGCAGAGGTGAACCAACAGTGCTTGGGTCTCGGAGAAGGAACCAAGGGCCAGGAGGGAAGTCAAAAGGCCACCTGGAGGAGGCAGGAGGACACTACTTGCTCTTCAGGAGCCCGTGTTGTGGGAGACAGGTAGGAGAAGGGTGGGCGGACACCACTGCGGAGAACGGAGCTAGCGGTTAGGGAGCCTTCCACTGCAGCGATTCGAATTTATACTTATTACAGAAATCTTGACCTTTACAGCCGTAGGTTGAAATCTTCAGGGCCTCAAAATAGAAATTCGAAGACATGCAATCATCTGAACAGTCCAATTGAGTGTGGTTGTAGTGCCACCCACCTGGAAGAGAAGGGCATTCATACTCAGTGCCAGAGAGCAATACTGGAGCTCAAAGCAAGAGACGTCCCCAGCCACACCAAGCCTGGTCTGCAGGCTACAGACACATCACCTCCCAGCAAGGGCTCCCTCCGACTGGAGAGCCCGTACCCAGTGTCCAGTATCAGGAACCAGCTCAAGACAGTAGAGTCTGACCCAACAGCGTTACCTCTCTCAGTGAAAAGGAAGAAATCTCTGGTTCTGCACCCAGGGCCTTTGCCTAAGGATAGGTATAAAATTAGCCCCAGCGGGGCCTGGGCTACTTACGGCTCCCGAGAGACTTTCCTCTCCTCAACTCAATCCTATGGGAAGCAGGAGATGTCCTCTCCTAGGCGCTCCTTCACAAAGCTCCTTACTGCCGGACTCATAGGCCCAGGAGGAGGGGGGACCCCTGGGAGGCTCGGGAGCTGGCTTCCCACCTGAATTTGTCTTTTGATTCCTTGTTCTTCCTCTTCTTCCCCACCGTTTCTCAAACACCTTCTTTGCATGCATGGTCTCAGTCTCACAAGCGCCTCTCAAAGTAAGCCCTCCGTTGTCTCTGTCTTTGGTCTCCCCTCTGGTGTTGAACTGTTTGTAGGGCTCCACACCCCGCCCTCTGCCCCGCCCCTCTGGCCCATGTCTTGCTTGGTCCCTTTCGCAGAAGGGCCGGCCCCACTGCGCCCTGGCAGGCTGGCTTGACATCACCGAGGGCCCATTCCCACTGCACCCAAAGTCAGAGAACAGACCCGCCCTCCACCCACCTCCCAACATCTCTGCCTGCTCCCCAAACACTGACCTGGGCTGGGAGCCTGTCCACTCCTTCCTTGGTGCCATGTAGAAGCAGACGCCTGCCAGGCTTAGTGTCATTCCTTTGGGGAAGGGAGGCCCCATCCGGCTGAGCTTCAGGTGCGGTACCTGCTTATACCTGCTTTGGTGGGTGACTCCTGATTCCCTGGAGGAGTAGATTGAGGGTCACAGATTGCCATAGGTGAGTTCCCTGGTGCAGCAGAGGGACCTCAGGAGCTCCACCTGGCACCCCTCTTTCCCCTGCCTGCCCACTGGGGGCTGCTCAGCCCGCTTGCACCCACTGCCCAGCTCAGGAGCTCGTGGTGTTCCTAGGATCTTGAATGGTGGTCAGAGGGGAGCTCTTCTCCAAGAAGGGCGTGCTGCTAGCACCTGGAGGTGCGTGGAGGTCTACAGCAGCCCCCACCAGGCCCTAAAGGGATGTGATCAAGTCAGGGAGGCAGTGCCAGTCTTCCTGGGACACCAGGGTCTCAGAGGCCTGAGGAGAATATTTATGAGTGGAGAAGTGGGGGCACATTTCTGGGAGCAGGGACAGAGGCAAAACCCTGCGAGAGATTTTGGAGGGGCCAAAATGGGGCATTGTGAAGGGACCAAGACCAAGAGTGACCTGGGAGTTCATCTCGGCACCCTGGCGACTGATGGGGTCTAGGTTTTCTTTCCCGTGGAAGCTCGGGTGAGACTGTCCCCATCACACACACCCTCTGAGTTCCCTGGCCAGTTGTGACCATGGCAACCGATGCCACCACCCTCCAAATGCAGTTGAAACAGGACAGCCTTGCGGGGAGCGGGACACCCTATCCCGCCGGCAGAAGTGATCGTAGCAGTGGTCAGTGTGGGAGATGCATGTGTGGGACGCACAGACTTCAGAAAAGAAACATGAGAACCCACACAGGACCTGGGTTCTACACAGGTGAGGCCTGGAGCAGAAGGTGCCGGAAAGCTTTAGAGTGGAGGCGAGGAAAGAAAGAGGTGTGCTTCTGTGGTGGGGATGCCCCACCCGGGGGGATGTGGTCTCAGGTGGACCAGAGGTACGCGTGACAGGGGACCTGGTAGCCAGAGCCATGGTCATGCTTACCCCACCAGCGCACCTTGCTCCCTGTCTCTCAGCCACCTGGTGAAGGAGGTGGCCTCGTGTTTTTCAGGCAAGCTGGAGGGTGCCTCCAGTATTCACTAAGGAGATTTTCAAGTCCTCACACGTGTCTGTCTTGCCTGCTCAGGGCCTCTGCTTCCTCCTGTGTTAATCTGTAGGATCAGGAGGGTCCCTCTCCTGTGAATCTGTAAAACTGTACTGCTGAGGCTGACCCTTGCTAGACGCAGCCCTCCCGGAGCAGTGGGCTAGAAGATGTCCAGGCTCATTTCCACTTCCGGGATCCCTGCAGTGTGCGCCCTTGCCCGGCTTCCGCTCTGTAGTGCTGGCGGGGAGCACTAGAGAGCGCCCTCAGCCCTTTGCTGCTCTGACCCGCGGTGGTCCGTGGTCCCTGCGCAATATGCCCAGGAACCAGGCCAGTCCTCCCTGCTCTGGGTGTGCTGCATCACTGGCTCTGTGGCTCTGGTGCGCCTTTCCCCCTTGGTCGTTTCCGCTGTGTTTAGATGCTAATTTTTGTGGTTTTCTTTCCAGTATGACAGACTTAACCTGATCAAAGTAAGAGGTTTTTTTCCCCCTAACTCCTATATGTAGAGCTCCTCTGGTCCCCTCTGTGTCCCCAGCCCCCATCTTCTAGACTCCCGAGCCTTTGCACTAGACAGATGTTTTTAGCCACTTGGGTTTGTTTCCAGGGTCCCAGCGTTCCTTTAGGCACTTGCTGTTCAGACCTCTTCTAGGAGGCAATAGAAATGCGCCCTGCTCAGATCCCCGCCCCCAACAACTCTGTCCTTGGGTACTTTTCCTGGCTCCATCCTCGCCTTTTAGCCAAATCCATCTGTACCCTGTCAGAAAAGCCCTCACCCCACTCCCTAGTTTGTTCTCTCCCCACCTCTGGGCCTCTCTGCAAAGGAGGGGCGTCTCAGCGAGCCTACAGGGCACGCAGCCTCACCCCAGCCCCTCGGACTTCCATGGGAGAACGGAGGCGGGAGGATCAGATCGCCTCCAAAAGGCTGCTGGGAATTCAGGGACTCCTGCCCACAATGGGTGTTCTCGGGGACTCCCACGGATCTGGCTGGAGGGTGGAGGCCCATGCGTCCCGGCGGTAGCAGATCAGAAGCTGCCTGGAGGCGGCTGGCTGGGGTCAAGTCTCCCGCTGGGGGCGAGCAGAGCCCTTGCTCTTGATGCTCTATCTCACGTCTCAGTGCCTGAGGACACATTCTCATCTCCCCTTTATGAAAGAGCAGATACTACACACAAAGGAATCACACAGCTGGTTCGAGATGGGACAGTTTCCCCAGTGGAGGCTCTTTGTCGTTGTGAAGCTCTCTGTTCGAGGCAGATGCAGAAGGGACACGAATCTGTGTGGCTGTAATGAAAAGAGAAGAGCTACTTCTGTTTCACATGGGGTGGTGCCGGGGCAGGCACGGAGAGGCCTGGGTGGTCGTTCCCCACCCCCACCCACCCCCGCAGCCCGACTTCTTATTGCCCCTTTCCCGGAGGGTTTTCCATAAAAGCCAGGGCCGTGGGCCTTGGGGTGAGGCGCTAGAGGGTGGGTGACAGGGAATTTCCACAGCTGTGAAGCAGGTCTTTGAAGACCTGGCTTTGGCTTCATGAAAGCAGGCAGATGATGGGGCAGTCGAGGCGGGCAGCGCTGGACTCTGCCTTCCCACTGTTGTGAAATGTATTTTAATGAATTAAGATGTTTCAAGGTACAGAGAGAGTCACATGCAGCCTCTTTGCCCCTTCCACTGCCCTCCAGGTGTGGGTAGCCTTAGCTGAAAAGCTTACAGGGTAATTTTCAGTTCCAGGTCGAGGACTCCCATGTGGTGATAGCTCCCTCAATAATTGAAATGCTTGGGTTTGAATATTTGGATTTTCCTCTGAGACCTGGATTGGAGGAGCAGATGAGGCTCTGATGGGAGTACGTGACTTCCAAATGGGCCACGGTGACAGCCTTTGCGGGGAAGTGACCAGATGCAGAGGCAGATTCAGAGCCCGCCTTGCCATCTGGCCCCTTGGCCATATTCTGGCCCCGGGGTGGCTGGTGGGGGTGTGTGTGTGAAATAAAACCACTCAGAGGCAGCACCACCCACACCTGCCCCTGCTGAGTGACGTTTCCCCTCCAGAGTGAAGGTTGTAGGTCTCTTCAGTTCCGGTGGAATGAGAGAGCTGGCGCCCGGGGTGGAGGAGGGGATCACATCACCTTGCTTTCACTGGCCACCCCCCGCCCCCCCCAACCCTCCACCCTGCCAGACACCCTCGCAGCAGACATTCTGAGACAGAGGCCACCTCTTTCCTAAGTCAGGCCCCTTAAGACCAGGTGGAGCGGATAAAGGTTGCTAACTGCCTGGACTCACACCCTTGCACAGTTAAGATGTTGACCTGCAGGCGAAGCTTCTCTCTACCCAGGGTTCTTCTGCTTGAGTGGCAAGCTTTTAAAAGTGAAAATACCCAGCCCCAATCGACACCTATTGGATCAGAGCCTCAAGGGATGGTGCCTGGAAACGTGTGTGTGTGCCTGTGTGCGTGTGTGTCTATTCCTGTCTGCCTGCCTTCCAGGTGGGATGCACAGAAAGGTCTCCTGGCCATAGAGATGGGAGATGGACAAGGCACAATCTTAGCCACCCCACCTCTATCCTTGAAACACTTTCAGTTACCTGAAGACGTGTCACTTCTGCCCAGGGCTGGGACTGGAGAGCATCTGAGTTCTGGAGCAGGGGCAGAGTCCGGTTTTGTTGGCCTTGAGTTATGGCACCGCAGGTGTGGGGAAGGATGTTAGCAGTCCTGTACTTGAACCTTCCTCGCAGTGCAGAGGCCCCCCAGCTCCCCTGCTGGTGACCTAGGTGATCAGCCTATTCTGAGCAGAGGGAGGAATTTTCTCATCTGCCCACTGAGAGCACAGTTGGAGGAAGTTTCTAGACACTCCCTTCTCTTCCCTTCTACCAAAGGGCCTGCCCTACCTTCTACGAGGGTCCGACTCAAAGCAGAAGCCTGGGATGATCCCATCTGCACTTGGCTTCTGGGCAGGGTCCGCTGGGGACTGGGTCCTGGATGTCTGCAGTGCATCCCTTGCCCCCATCAGAAGGACCTTGTGATGGGGCTCCAACTCCCTCACCGTTGAGCTCTAGCTGGCACTGCACTGCCTGCCCCCCAGCCACGGAGAGGCTTCCAGCATGGACTGCTCACTGGGCCTCCTTTCTGGGGCTGTCTTGAGAAAGGGGGACCCTCCCGAGTAGCCACATGGGAAGCACCCAGCTGCATTTGGATTCCTCTTCCCTGCCTGCCCTCTGCTGTTTGTGTAACCCTCCCTCTGGAGCCAGGAAAACCCTGGCCAGTCCTACCACCAATCCCCTGACTAATTGTACCTTTTCTTTTATTTTATCCTTTCAGAAAAGCCAGAGTTGGTATAATATAAGTATCACTGTTTCTTTTTTTGTTGCGTTGGTGTGCGGTGGGTGGGGGATACAGTGGTCCGGGGAGTGGAGCCCTGTGGGGTGCACTCTGGCTGCCCTTGGGGGCTTGAGCAAATTGAGGGGCCTTGAGAGGTGGGTGCTCCCTGGCCTGCCTCCTCCCTCAGAAACCAGATACCATGGTTATCTTCTGTAGTGGGACCGGACATCGGTAAGGAAGGATTTGATTCAGGGAGACGAAGACGGGTGGCCATCTTACCACCCCCAGACCCCCGGGCAAGGTTTCTCCAGCCCTACTGGAGGCGAACAGTCAGGGGGAACATCCATGGCGAGCAGAATTCTGAGATGGGACAGCCCTGGGGCCTGAATTTGGGGTCAAAGAGTCCTTTCCTTAACATCTTGAGGGAAGTGCAGCCAGAAAACGTTCCCCCTTTGTGGAAAGGCTGTCCCAAGTACTGCGATTTGACCTCTGCCCCATGGCTACCTCAGTAGCCCCATGGACGTGCTGCTTCTAGAAGAAATCGAAAGCTCTGGAGTATGTGGTGGATGTGCACGTGGCCTGGGGTTGTCCGCAGGTGGTCAGCCAGCTGCTTTATACCCAGAAACAGAATTGTGGCATAAGCAGTCCTTTCAAAGGCCTTGTGGTCAGGCCACATAGCCTGAGCACAGGACTTTGACCTTTTCTCCTGAAGAGCAGCTGGCTAACTTCTCTCAGCTGGTCCCTGCCACACTGTGCCGCATTCTCTGGGCCCGTGGCCCAGACTCAGGACATGTCTTCCCTTTTCTGAGCCTGTCCCAGGTGGATGCCATCTTTCCCCTTCCCCAGTACCAGGCTCCACTTCATCGGATTTCATGCGCATGGGGATGGCGTGGGAGGAGGTGACAGTGAGTGCAGACCTTGAAGACACTCTGGGAAGGCAGAGGGGTTGGGGTATATGGGGAGCCTCACGTTTAATGTAGGGGCTTGGGCCACAGTCACTTCGTTTGTGTGTGTGTGTGTGTGTGTGTGTGGAGTAGGTGGGGGTCCTCTCCTCTCTGGCTTGTGTGTGTGTGTGTGTGTGTGTGTGTGAGTGTGTGTGGAGAGGTGGGGGTCCTCTCCTCTCTGACTTAGCGATTCCCCCAAATCAAAGCACGTGGCCACAGTGGCCTGTGCAGGGGAGAAGCCAGACCCCATCCCCACATTCTCCAGTCCCCGCCTCTGGACCCACCGTGATCTTCACGGGCCTCGAGCCTCCCCACACTGCTTGGCGCCCACATCCAGAAGAGAGAAGCTCCCTGTGTTGGAGGAGAGGTAGGGTACAGGCTGCTTACCTGGTCAGCTGCCATGTGGGGCTCTAGCAGCCGTTGTCTGGGGAATCCTTCCCCCACTGAGCAGTGTTACAAAATTAGTGCCCCCAAAGGGGAACAGGAACCCCGTGGCTGCAGACCTGTTAGACAAACGAAATGTCCAAATTGGAGCATGCCCTCAACCTTGTTGCCCCCTCCTGCTGCTCTCGCCCACGCGGCTCCTTCTGTCCGGCTTCCCTTCCATGTCACTTTGCCCTTCTTGAGTCCTGCCCTGCCCCTCCCTCTCGGACTCCCCCTTTTCTCTCTTCTCCCCCTCTGCTTTGCCTCTCTTTCCCGGATTGCCTTCGCCTGGCTGGCTTCACTCTCTGACTCCTGCCTTTCTCCCATCCTCTCCACCTCTAAATCTTCTCCCTGTGCAGGAGAACCGGCGCCTTAGTGCTCAGCAGGGCTGGGCTCCAAGGGGGTGCTGCTTTTGGCTGCAAGGGCCAGCTGCCACACAGGGGCTCAGAGGTCAGGGCTTCTCATGACAAATAAGCGAGTGAGCGCCAGGGCCCAGGGGTGGCCGAGATCTGCTCCTGACCATCCCACCTGCAGCTGGATGTATGCAGAAGCCTTGGGCCCTCATGCAGATCTCCTGAAATCATCTCCAGAACACTTGTTTCCCAGGCCTTTCCTGCCTCTCACCCTCCACCCCTCAACCTGAATGAATTACAGAAATGTGAATGACTCTCCAATCAGCACAAATCATTAACTCAGCGGCCCATTGCACAAGGGACTTTGCGGAGCAGCATTTCGAGCTCCTCCTGACCTTCCCTCTCTCGTACTCATGCTGTCACCCAGGGGGTCGCCCAGAGACTCCGTTCAGACATCAGGGGACCCATCCACAAATGCTTGCCTTCTGCTCCCTGATTCAGGGTCCCCAGGCAGACGTGTGGCTCCCTGTGTGTGCCCTCCACAGCCAGGGTGCTGCCCTCTTGCCGGTCCTGCGGATGTGGACGGCCTGACTTGGGGTTGGGACAGGGAGCATGTTGGACAGTGTGGGGGAGGAGGGAGGTGGAAATGACAGTGGTGGCTCTCTGGCTGGGCTGCTCCCTGAGGCTCCGTGATTGCACGGGAAGCCCTTCAGAAAGGTAAAGACACAGAGGCACTGAACAACACACTAGAACAGATGGACCTAACAGACATCTACAGAAGTCTACACCCAAAGCAACAGGATACACATTCTTCTCAAGTGCACATGGAACATTTTCCAGAATAAACCACATACAAGGCCACAAAAAGAACCTCAGTAAATTCAAAAATATTGAAATTCTACCAACCAACTTCTCAGATCACAAAGGTATAAAACTAGAGATAAATTTTAGGAAGAAAACAAAAAGGCTCACAAATACATGGAGACTTAACATTCTCCTAATTAATCAATGGGTTAACGACCAAATCAAAGCAGAAATCAAAGAACATATGGAGACTAATGACAACAACAACACAAAGCCACAACTTCTGTGGGACGCAGCAAAGGCAGTTCTAAAAGGAAAGTATATTGCAGTCCAGGCCTATTTAAAGAAGGAAGAACATTCCCAAATGAATAGTCTAAAGACACAATTACTGAAATTGGAAAAAGAAGAACAAATGAGGCCCAAAGTCACCAGACGGAGGGATATAATAAAGATCAGAGAAGAAATAAATAAAATTGAGAAGAATAAAACAATAGAAAAAAATCAATGAAACCAAGAGCTGGTTCTTTGAATAAATAAACAAAATAGATATACCCCTAGCCAGACTCATTAAGAGAATAAGAGAATCTACACACATAAACAGAATCAGAAATGAGAAAGGAAAAATAACGACGGACCCACAGAAATACAAAGAATTACAAGAGAATATTATGAGAATCTATATGCGAACAAGCTGGGAAACCTAGAAGAAATGGATAACTTCTTAGAAAAATACAACCTTCCAAGACTGACCAAACAAGATGATATAGAAAAACTACACAGACCTATCACCAGGAACGAAATTGAATCAGTAATCAAAAAACTACCCAAGAACAAAACCCCGGACCTGATGGATTCACCTCTGAATTCTACCAGATATACAGAGAAGAAATAACACCCATTCTCCTTAAGGTCTTCCAAAAAATAGAAGAGGAGGGAATACTTCCAAACTCATTCTATGAAGCCAGCATCACTCTAATACCAAAACCTGGCAAACACACCACAAAAAAAAAAAAAAAAAATTACAGACCAATACCTCTGATGAACGTAGATGCAAAAATACTCAACAAAATATTAGCAAACCGAATTCAAAAATACATCAAGAGGATCATACACTATGATCAAGTGGGATTCATCCCAGGGATGCAACGATGGTACAACATTCGAAAATCCATCAACATCATTCACCACATCAACAAAAAGAAGAACAAAAACCACATGATCATCTCCATAGATGCTGAAAAAGCATTTGACAAAATTCAGCATCCATTCATGATTAAAACTCTCAACAAAATGGGTATAGACGGCAAATACCTCAACATCATAAAGGCCACATATGACAAACCCACAGCTAACATCATACTTAACAGTGAGAAGCTAAAAGCTTTTCATCTAAGATCGGGAACAAGACAGGGATGCCCACTCTCTCCATTGTTATTCAACATAGTTCTGGAGGTCCTAGCCATGGCAATCAGACAAAACAAAGACATACAAGGCATCCAGACTGGTAAAGAAGAAGTCAAATTGTCACTATTTGCAGATGACATGATATAGTACATAAAAAACCCTAAAGACCCAACTCCAAAACTACTAGAACTAATATCTGAATTCAGCAAAGTTGCAGGATACAAAATTAACAACCAGAAATCTGTTGCTTTCCTATACACTAACGATGAGCTAACAGAAAGAGAAATCAGGAAAACAATTCCATTCACAATTGCATCAAAAAGAATAAAATACCTAGGAATAAACCTAATGAAGGAAGTGAAAGACCTATACCCTGAAAACTACAAGACACTCCTAAGAGAAATTAAAGATGACACTAACAAATGTAAATTCATCCCATGCTCTTGGCTAGGAAGAATAAATATTGTCAAAATGGCTATACTACCTAAAGCAATCTACAGATTCAACACAATCCCTATCAAAATACCAACAGCTTTCTTCAATGAACAGGAACAAATAATTCTAAAATTCATATGGAACCACAAAAGACCCCGAATAGCCAAAGCAATCCTGAGAAGGAGGAATAAAACAGGGGGAATTACGCTCCCTGACTTCAAGCTCTACTACAAAGCCACAGTAATCAAGACAATTTGGTATTGGCACAAAAAACAGACCCACAGACGAGTTGAACAGAATAGAAAATCCAAACATTAACCCAAACATATACAGTCAATTAATATTTGATAAAGGAGCCTTGGATATACAATGGGGAGATGACAGCCTCTTCAGCAGCTGGAGTTGGCAAAACTGGACAGCTACATGTAAGAGAATGAAACTGGACTACTGTCTAACCCCATACACAAAAGTCAACTCAAAATTGATCAAAGACTTGAATGTAAGTCATGAAACCATAAAACTCTTAGAAAAAAACATAGGCAAAAATCTCTTGGACATAAACATGAGCGAGTTCTTCACGAACATATCTCCCAGGCAAGGGAAACAAAAGCAAAAATGAACAAGTGGGACTATATCAAGCTAAAAAGATTCTGTACAGCAAAGGACACCATCAGTAGAACAAAAAGACATCCTACAGTATGGGAGAATATATTCATAAATGACATATCCGATAAGGGGTTGACATCCAAAATATATAAAACTCACGCACCTCAAAAAACAAAAAGCAAATAATCCAATTAAGAAATGGGCAGAGGACATGAATAGACACTCTCTAAAGAAGAAATTCAGATAGCCAACAGGCACATGAAAAGATGCTCCACATCGCTAATCATCAGAGAAATGCAGTATTAAAACCACAATGAAATATCACCTCACACCAGTGAGGATGGCCAACATCCAAAAACACAACCAACAACAAATGTTGAAGAGGATGTGTAGAAAAGGGAACCCTCCTACACTGCTGGTGGGAATGCATATTAGTTCAACCATTCTGGAAAGCAGTATGGAGGTTCCTCAAAAAACTCAAAATAGAAATACCATTTGACCCAGGAGTCCCACTCCTAGGAATTTACCCCAAGAATGCAGCAGCCCAGTTTGAAAAAGAGAGATGCACCCCTATGTTTATCGCAGCACTATTTACAATAGCCAAAAAATGGAAGCAACCTAAGTGTCCATCAGTAGATGAATGGATAAAGAAGATGTGGTACATATACACAATGGAATATTATTCAGCCATAAGAAGAAAACAAATCCTACCATTTGCAACAACATGGATGGAGCTAGAGGGTATTATGCTCAGAGAAATAAGCCAAGCCGAAAAAGACAAGTATCAAATGATTTCACTCATATGTGGAGTACAAGAACAAAGGAAAAAAACTGAAGGAACAAAACAGCAGCAGACTCACAGAACCCAAGAATGGACTAATAGTTACCAAAGGGAAAGGGACTGGGGAGGATGGGTGGGAAGGGAGGGGGAAGGGGGAAGAAGGGACATTGCGATTAGCAGATGTAATGTTGGGGGGGCACGGGGAGGGCTGTACAACCCAGAGAGGACAAGTAGTGACTCTATGGCATCTCACTACGCTGATGGACAGTGGCTGCAATGGGGTTGGGGGGGGGGGGAACTGATGAAGGGGGTAGTGTAATCACCATAATATTACTCATTTAATTGTAGATTAATGATATCAAAATAAACTCATTAAATTAAAAAAAAATCCCTAAAGAACCCATTCCAAAACTACTAGATCTAATATCTGAATTCAGCAAAATTGTGGGATACAAAATTAATACGCAGAAATCTGTTGCATTCGTATACACTAATGATGAACCAGGAGAAAGAAACCAGGAAAAAAATTCCATTCACAATTGCATCAACAACAATAAAATGCCGGAGTCCAGCTCCAGTGGGTCCAGGAGTCCCTGAAGGATGGACTGTGTTGGCCACTGAGTGAATGCATGAGGACACAGACACTAGCAAAAGCTGAGCCTGGCCTTTAATTAAAAGCAGCAGATTGTTTATATACTCTTTGATTACATAAAGTACAGTACAGTTATTAATCATTTAATTGATGCATAGCAGGGTGACATGAGTTTGGAAAATGAGATTAAATCATTTTGACATGTCTTCCCAGTCTACTAGTTTCTAAGCTTTGTTCCTAGTTACTGCAGTCAGAAAATCTTGCAAAGGATAGGTAGGTGCCAGATTCTTGGTTTTCTTACAGACGACTATTTAAAGTTTACTATTCTATTGTTTTTATGCAGGGTTCTTATTCTTTCATAGCTATACTCCCATTCTTCATCTCCGGTAGGAAAAAAAGAGGCTCTCTCCAAAAGGACATCATAACCTTTTGGCAGGCAGGGATAAATTTCATGGAGTGTACCTCGGACCCATTTTCAGTAAGATTCTGATCTGAAGTCAGGCAACACCCTGTTCTTATTACTTTTATAACTTATCAAGCTATTCTATGGCCAGCTAGCCAGAGGGAACCACCTGTTCTTTGAACCCACCTATTTCCACATTCATCAAATATGCCATCTGGAAGCCACGTTGGGGTGGGGAGGGGGAACTGGAATCTACTAAAACAATCTCCATTTATTACAACTCGATACTTGTTTCCAATATCTTCCTGGCACCCCCCTATTTATTATTCCTTAATAAAATGTTAAAGTAGTAGGTAAAAGTAAGAATGATTACAGCTTCCAATAGCTGTTTAAATCTTGATGTAAAATAAAGATGGAAAGTAGAGTTTAGTGCAGTAGGAAAGCAAGTGTAGACTGTCAGATACATGCCTACAAACTGGGTAGAGATCTGAGCGAGACAAGGGCAATGAAACAGCCATGGGCACAGAAGATTTCTGTCAAAACTGGGGGGGTGAGGTTCTGAGCCTCACCTCTGTTGACCCCCTATTATTCACCTGATGGCTCCCTTGCGACTGTGCCTGTCTTAGGTTGTTCCTCCATTGAGGAATCTTACCCGTCTCTGGCTAACCAGCCATCTTCCAGGGCCATACAGGGAGATGTACAGTTGGTAAGTGACAGAGAAGCAATGTTCTTCGAAAAGGTTAGCTCTTCTTACCCCTTTGCAGATTTACGCCCTGTGGCTTTTATGCCCAGCAGTTGTCTCGAGGTATCTTTACCACCTGGAAGATTTAGGGGGGGTCTTGCCTCTAACATTTCTCCCAGGATATTTAAATTTGGTTTTCTAATTTAGGTGTGAAGCAATTAATAACATTTCCAAACAGCAATAATAATGAGAGATAGTGGGGATGTTCCTTTCACAGGTCCGCATTGCGATTCCTTTTGCTGGGCGTCTGAGCTGTGCCATCAGACTGGCGGTTCAGACTGGCTCACGACAATAAAATACCTAGGAATAAACCTAACCAAAGAAGTGTAAGACATATAACTATGAAACCTACAAAACACTCATGAGAGAAATTAAAGATACCAATAAATTGAAATACATCCCATGCTTATGGATAGGAAGAATTAATCTTGTCCAAATGGCCATCCTGCCTAAAGCAATCTACAGATTCAATGCAACTCCTATCAAAATACCAACAGCATTCTTCAACAAGAAGAGCAAATAGTTCTAAAATTCATATGAAACCACAAAAGACCCTGAATAGCCAAAGCAATCCTGAGAAGAAAGAATAAAAGCTGGAGGGATTGATTATGCTCCCCGACTTCAAGCTCAACTGCAGAGCCACAGACAATTTGGTACTAGCACAAGAACAGACCCCAACAAACAGATGGAACAGACTAGAGAGCCCAGATACAAACCCAAGCATATATGGACAATATACAATAAAGGAGCCATGGATATACAATGGGGGAAATAGTCTCTTCAACAACTGGTGTTGGCATAACTAGACAGCTACATGCAAGAGAATGAATCTGGATGACTGTTTAACCACACACACAAAAGCAAACTCAAAATGGATAAAAGACCTGAATGGATGTCACAAAACCATAAAACTCTTAGAGGAATACATAGGCAAAAACCTCTACTATAAACATGAGAAACTCTGTCCTGAAAGAATGTCCACGAGCAACAGAAACAAGAGCAAAAATGAACAAATGGGACATCATCATGCTAAAAAGCTTCTGTATAGCAGAGGGGACCAGAACAAAAAGGCCTACAGTATGGGACAATATATTTCTAAATGACATATCCAATAAGGGCTTAACATCCAAAATATATAAAAAACTCACATGCCTCAACAGCCAAAAACCAAATGACCATATTAAAAACGGTCAGAGGATATGAACAGACAATTCTCCAAAGAAGAAATTCAGATGGTCAACAGGCACATGTAAGGATGTGGCACGTCACTAATTATTAGGGAAAAGCACATTAAAACCAAAATGAGGTATCACCTCACACCAGTTAGAATGGTCAACATTCAAAAGACTAGGAACAACAAATGCTGGCGAACCCTCCTACAGTGCTGGTGGGAATGTAAATTACTTCAAGTGCTGTGGAAAGCAATATGGTGGTTCCTCAAAAAACTAAAAACAGAAATACCATTGTGACCCAGGAATTCCACTCCAGGAATTTACCCAAAGAAAACAACTTCTCAGATTCAAAAAGACATATGCACTGTTATGTTTCTTGCAGCACAATTTAAAATAGCCTAGATATGGAACCAATCTAAGTGTCCGTCAGTAGAGGAATGGATAGAGAAGAGACGGTACATATACACAATGGAATACTACTCAGCCCTAAGAAAGAAACAAACCATACCATTTGCAACAACACGGATGGAGCTAGAGGGTATTAAGCTCAGTGAAATAAGCCAGGCGGTGTAAGACAAGTATCAAATGATTTCACTCATCTGTGGAGTATAAGAACAAAGAAAAAAACTGAAGGAACCAAACAGCAGCAGATTCACAGAAATGAAGAATGGACTAACAGTTACCAAAGGGAAAGGGATTGAGGTGGGAGGGATAAGGGGGAGAAAGAGACATTACGATTAGCAGGTATAATGTACGGGGGGGGGTGGGGGGGGAGGGGGGCATACCGGGAAGGTAGCATAACACAGAGAAGACAAGTAGGCCTGCGGGACGCGCGCCGCGGGGCGGGAAGCAGCCGCTCTTCCCACCCGGTCCCAGACGGAGGAGCAGCAGCTCCACCGAGGCCCACTCCCACGGCCCCAGCGAACTTCCGCGGCCACTCGCACGTCCGCCCTGGGCGCACTTGCTCCGCTCCCTCCCTTCCCGGGCAGCCCCTCCGCGGAGCTCACCGACTCCCGACCCCCGGCTGGGCCCAGCAAGCCCAGCACCCGCGTCGGCCGCCTCCTGGCCCCATGGGCCACGCGCTGCCCGCCGAGTCACTTGCACGGCCGCCCCTTCCACCGCCTGCACCGTGCCCTCAGGCGGCGGCAGGGGTCGCCGCGCCCCGAGGCCACGTACCTTCCAGCCCGCAGAGCTGTCGATGTCGCCTTCGTCCTGGACGTAGGGCCCGCTCCTGAACCTCCACCGTAGATCACCGTAGACCTGCGACAGCGTGAGCCGCTTCTCGGCCGAGCTCTCTGAAGTCCGGCCGGGGCGGCGGCTCCAAGTCCGGGTCGATCACCGCCCTCCGCCCGCCACGCGAGAGCCGAGAAGGGGCGAGTGTGGCGCCGGGAGCCCAGCGGCCGCCAAGAGGCGATCCCAGGCTGGGGGGCGAGGTCGGTGCCGCTCCCGCATGCGCGCCGGGACGAGGGCGCAGCCGAGCACGTGGCGGGTCCATCAACATCTGGTCCTGCCGGGCCCGCTGCGCGGACGGGACTGCGGGCTGGAAGCTTCCGGACAAGGCCGGCGGACCGAAGCACAGAGGTCGCCGCAGGGGCTTGCTCTCCCGGCGGCGCTCGCTGGGCTACTGACTATTGAATATGGCGGCCGCGGCGCCTCCAGCTACTACGCAGCCGCGGGACCTACCGCTGCCCGCCCTCGACTGATGGCCCTCGCGGCCAATCAGCGCGCGGGGCCGCGGCGAAGGCAGGCATTGGACGCAAGACCGAAACAGATAATGTCAGCCTCTCTCTTCTTTCGCTTGTCCTGATGCCCTACCTTTTCCTTCTGGCTCAGGACTCCGGGGGGCTCAGAACACCGGGGGCTCAGGACACCAGGTGGGAAGGACACCGGGGTCTGAGGACACCAGAGAGATGAGGACATCAGGGGCTCAGGAAACCTGGGGCTGAGGACACAGGGGCTGAGGACACCAGGGGCTGAGGACACCAGAGGGCTCAGGACAGCAGAGGTGCTCAGGATACAAGGGGAGCAGGACACCAGGAGGGGCTCAGAACTCCGGGGGGCTGAGCGCACTAGGCGCGGAGGACACCAGAGGCTCAGGACACAAGAAGCTCAGAACACCGGCGGCTCAGGACACCAGGGGCTCAGCATACCAGGCGGCTCAGGTCACCATAAGGCTCAGGACTCAATGGTCTCAGTATACCAGGGGCTGAGGACACCTGGGGGCTCAGAAAACAAGGGGATCAAGACACCACTGGATCGGTACACCAGGGGCTCAAGATTCCAGGGGGACTCAGGACTCCTGGGGGGCTGAGCACGCTGGGGTTTCAGGACACCAGGGAGCTGAGGGCACCAGGGGCTCAGGACACCAGGGGCTTACGACACAAGGGTCTCTGGACCCTTGGGGGCTCAGCACATCAGGGGCTCAAGATTCCAGGGGGGCTCAGGACACCTGGGGGGCTGAGCACACTTGTCCTGAGCCCCTGGTGTCCTGAGATACCTTGGTGTCTTGATACCCTCGAGTCCTGATTCAGTGGTGTTCGGAGCCCCTGCTGTCCTGAGCCCCCTGGTGTGCTGAGCTTCTTGTGTCCTGAGCCCCCAAGCGTCCATAGAACCTCGTGTTGTAAGCCCTGGTGTCCACAGCCCCATGGTGTCCTGAGCCTAATTTTTGTGATTTATGTTTATGATTTTACTGTTTTTTTCCTTTTTCAAAACCAACCATCACCTTGTTCATTTCTTTTTTTTAATAAGTTTATTTTGATATCATTAATCTACAGTTAAATGAGTAATATTATGGTGATTACACTACCCCCTTCATCAGGTCCCCCCCACCAACCCCATTACAGTCACTGTCCATCAGCGTAGTGGGATGCTATAGAGTCACTACTTGTCTTCTCTGTCCTATACTGCCTTCCCCGTGCCCCCCCCCCCACATTATGTGTGCTAATCGTAATGCCCCTTCTTCCCCCTTGCCCCTCCCTTCCCACCCATCCTCCCCAGTCCCTTTCCCTTTGGTAACTATTAGTCCGTTCTTGGGTTCTGTGAGTCTCCTGCTGTTTTGTTCCTTCAGTTTTTTTTTTTCTTAGTTCTTATACTCCACATATACCTTGTTCATTTCTTAAGAGTTACAATATTAACACTGATAAATAAGAAGGGTACGAGTATGGCACAATGCTCTCGGAAAAAAAAAATAGCCAAATGAAAATATTCTAATGCTATGTTGGGTGAAAAAATGAAAATATAGAGTATGATACCTTTTCTGTTTCAAATTTTTTCTACACTTTTATAACTAGAATAATAGTCTAAAAAGAAGTATATTAATATATTAAGATATAGCTTGCACGTTCTGGGTAAGCTCCCACCACTTCCGAAAAATGAAAATCTATCAAGATGTGTACCTTAACTGCCATGTCTGTATTTCTGTGGCAGGCAGAAGATTGATTCTCACGTATAAAATAACAAACAATAGGCATGCAGGAAGAAGGGGCAATGAAAAAGCCTACGTGGATGTCTCGGATCAGTTTAACAGAAATAATGATCAGGTGAGAAATGATAGAGATCATTTAAGAGGATGTCCCTGTGCTCTTTCTAATATAATCTTGGTTATCTGAAAAGATAAAATATTTATGTTTCTGAACAGGAAAACAAGCATTCCAAAAACAATGTTTAGAATATATATATGATATGTAGTGAAATTAGTATTTCTTAAAAGGGAAAATGTTATTATAAGGAAATTATTTTCCATGCTAGCTGGATAGCATTTGGGGTTAGCTGTATTATGTATTGAGTTCACATATCAGCAAATCAGTTTTCTCCAATGAGAAGACAGGCAACAAGGCTGCCCTGTTTCCAATTGTTCAGAATTATAAACATCCAGCAGCTATTTTATTTTTTAAGCTTACCCAACTGATCTAAATGTTAAAGGTGGAAAAATGCTGGTGGGCATAGTCAAGGCAGAATACAAGGTCATTGTTGTACATTAATGACATTTATTGGCTATTTTAGGACAACTTGAGGCAGGATGAAGTTTGGTGTGAATTCTTAGTATGAATGGCTGATCAGAGATAAGGAAGAAGAAAAGTCCATGTTCAACATGGACACACAAAATGACATTTTTGGATGCCATCAGTATCCCATGTGTGACTTCTAAGATTTACCCATGAGGTCATAACCAAGAATTCTTTTCTGAGAGGTTTATTTATATTAGTAGACTTCTTTCATTAAGTGATCTGCAGCATCATTTTGACTACATAAATGACGCTCATTATGAGGTCATTCTGTAGAGCTCATTTGTATACATTTTTGCTTTTACATTCATGTTTGCTTTTATTGCACTTTTATAAGTGGAGGAAGTGAACTTCCCACAACATGGTTACCTTTAAGGTATACTCTTGCTACTGATGGAAGCCTAATTTCCATTTATTCACTCTGCTACAGAAATACTTATTGCCAGGAAGGAGATATTTACTGGAATCCACGAGTCCAGAATTCATCATGATTCAGTGTGAAATCCACTGCCCTTTGCTCCCCACCCCCTCTTGGACTGGAATGAAATGTGCCTTAAACTGAAGTGAAATACATCACATGCAGCAACGGTGGGTCTAAAACTCGTGCTGATAACAAAGGCTTTATTTTAAATAATGCAGTTGTAGTCATCTTCTAATTACGAATTACATGAAAGTGCAAGCTCCTCTATTATTATAACACTTTCAATAGCAGGCACGGTACATGTGCAGGCTGCACACAAGGGCCTGGGGCTGAGAATCGTGCCTTTACATTTCTCTGGCTAAGTCTGGGTTGATGGAGAAGGGGGATGAGACAAAGGTATATTTACACTTTTGGGTCATTTCCTTGGCAGAATTCTGTTGTTGCTACATTGTTTTTTTTTTTTCCATGTGAAGCTCCATTTTTTTTCTTTAGGTAACATTCTTGAACACTAGATTACAAGAACTTGCACAGGAAAGGACTAGTTGACAAATAGTTGTTTTTTGATAAAGTGGATTTTACTAATGAAATCCCGGGATCAGGCTGTTAGGATTCTGACTTATTGGTAGAAGTGGCAGAAGACCTGCAGGCATATTCCTCCTTCTGATCGCTCTGAATGGGGGGAAGTAACTGAATTGGGGAAAGTAGAATTATCTTATGATGGCATTTTAGCCATTTTCAGGAGGCTACTGAATGGAGGAATTTATTGTCTCAAGGAAATAATAGGCATTTTTATGTGTACTAAGCAAATGATTGTGTAATTAGCTGAATTGCTTTACTTGGTGCTGCCAGACTAGAAATTAAAGGGATGCATGAAGTGCTGGGTTAGGATTGGAGTTTTTCTAAATAACTTGGTGTAAAATAAGAGTAACAACAGATTTTGGTGTACTTTGTAAAACAATCCTATATAAAATGAGTCGTCCTTATGTGTATTTGGTTAGTACTATTGAAATGAAATTTAATAATTAAGGGCACATACACTCCAGAAAATATAATGGCAGTTGCATCATCAATGAACCTTGAACAGTACACACACACACACACACACACACACACCTATATATGAAGAGGCATAAACATATATATGATTTATTACTTCATTCCATGAGTGAAGTCACAGAAATTATGTATCTGATGGTGTTCTTGACACAATCTTCAAACACAATCTGCTTTTGTAACCTCCCATCATTTTATTTTTCTGTCCTGTAAAATGTGGTTAGTGTATGAGATTATCTTTAACATCCTTCGCCATTGCAGATTTAGGCCATTATAACACTAGTAACAATCCTTGCACAAAACTTACATTTTCCAGTGATTTTCCCCACGCATCTGACCTTTCTCAAGCATCTGACCTTCTCAAGCTTCCTGTTAGGCAGCCAGGGCTTGTTACTGTTCCCAATTTCTTGGACAGGAAATGAAGACACAGAATAGTTTGAGTTTGTCAAGGGTGCACAGGTAGTAAGTGGCAGAAATTAAAACTAGAAGTGAGTCAGCTGACTGCTTGACTAGCGTTTATTGGAGTGGGGAAGGGGGAGGATCTTTTATTAATATCAGAACTTGAAAGGTACAGGCTTTCTCATAGACTCTTCACATTTTTAATTGCTCAATGAAGTAATTCCCTTAAAATGTAATTCATATTAAGGAGTCAATCTCTAGTTCATTGTCTATCTAAATATCTAATGATAATAATGTGCTGTCCTGGGACAGCTCCAGGTCAGTTATTTACAAGACAAATTGTGTTTATAAATACATGAACATGTATATGTCAATGCACCAGTACTGAATGCAGGGAGATGTTAAAGACTGTAGTGACAGACAATCAAAGCATGAGTGAGATTTTTCTAAGAACCAGTGATTTTGTGGTGACGATGATCTTCTTCACAACAGTATGTAACTTCAGTCATTTGAATTAGCAAGTTGAAAGGCCTCAACAAACTGTCATGTTGTCTTTCCAAATATGTCACATCTTCTTCTTATAGGCACATTAAAAAGTAATCTTTAGAGTGTAAATAAAAATGGCAGGATACCTGAGGCCAAATATTGGACAAAAGGGAGATACCAAACATAGAATAAGTACTACCATATATTTTCCACATCTGTTCCACATGTATTTCCAAAAGGAAACGTTTGGGTCCTGTGTCCTGGGAAACTTTTGACTAGGGGAGCTTCCCATTATTCCTCCATGTAGGACAATTCTTACTGTACTGAGGCCACTTCATGACACCTGTGGGGATATTCTGACTAGATGGATGCCTAAATAATCAGAAATTACATATGGCAAGGTAAAGAGAGCAGTGATATGCTGATGGACAGTGACTGTAATGGAGTTGATGGGGGGGACTTGATGAACGGGGTAGTTTAATAATCATAATATTGCACATGTAATTGTAGATTAATGAACTAAAATAAATTATTAAAAAAAAACTCAACGCGTAGACTGCTAGGCAGGCAAGCTTTTAGCAAGAGAAAATAAAATAAAATAAAATAAAGAGAACAGTGATGGACTAAGATGTCTGTATCCTGGGGGCAGAATTCTCTACTTGGAAGCATGCATGGATCTGCTCCATGATGAGAAGGAAAACTATGATCAATAAGGACTTGCCCAGCCACCAGGCACATGAGGAATTTTCAGGTCATTTTGTAAAAATCTTAACATAGAACTATCTATTCAAAGTGATGTGGAAAACCCCTGCCAAAATAAATCCATCATTTGCCAAAATAGTAATAAAACTGAGACATATTTCTGGTTCTCCACCCCATCCTATTCAATTATATGAATTATCTTTACTCTTCGACATGCCACTTCACTCAGTCTTTGTAAATGTGGCCTCAGCATAATATTATGTTTGATCACACTTTAGCATTGCAATTTCAAAGTCCCAAATTGAAAGTCATCTGCTATTCCTATTCAGAGTTTTCCCATGAAAAGAGTACATCTTGGCTAGGATTCAGGGGTAATTCAACTTAACCAAGTTAAGAAAAGCCTTTTATTCATAGAGGTTATTTTGAGACAGTTGAGTACAGAAACATCGGTTCTAGAGACAGAAAAATACAAACTTTTGTACAGAGCCATTTTTTTTCCTTTAAAGAAGACAGTGCTAATAAATCCTGTTGACTCAAGACCTTGAAAGAAACTGAAAAATATGTAACGATCTCAAATATACTCAAGAAAAGTATTGCTTCATAATGTAGTTTTATTTTTTTTTTATTTTTTTTTATTTTATTTATTTATTTTTTTTAATATAATTTATTTTATTATCATTAATTTACAATTACATGTGCAATATTACGATTATTAAACTACCCCTTCATCAGGTCCCCCCCACCAACCCCATTACAGTCACTGTCCATCAGCGTAGTGAGACGTTACAGAATCACTACTTGTCTTCTCTGAGTTGTACTGCCCTCCCGTGCCCCCCCAACATTACATCTGCTAATCGTAATGCCCCTTTTTCCCTCTTATCCCTCCCTTCCCGCCCATTTTCCCCAGTCCCTTCCCCTTTGGTAACTATTAGTCCGTTCTTGGGTTCTGTGAGTCTGCTGCTGTTTTGTTCCTTCAGTATTTTTTCTTTGTTCTTATACTCCACATATGAGTGAAATCATTTGATACTTGTCTCTTTTGGCTTGGCTTATTTCTCTGAGCATAATACCCTCTAGCTCCATCCATGTTGTTGCAAATGGTAGGATTTGTTTTCTTCTTATGGCTGAATAATATTCATTGTGTATATGTACCACATCTTCTTTATCCATTCATCTACTGATGGACACTTAGGTTGCTTCCATTTCTTGGCTATTGTAAATAGTGCTGCAATAAACATAGGGGTGCATCTGTCCTTCTCAAATTGGGCTGCTGCATTCTTAGGGTAAATTCCTAGGAGTGGAATTCCTGGGTCAAATGGTATTTCTATTTTGAGTTTTTCAGGAACCTCCATACTGCTTTCCACAATGGTTGAACTAATTTGCAGTCCCACCAGCAGTGTAGGAGGGTTCCCTTTTCTCCACATCCTCGCCAACATTTGTTGTTGTTTGTGTTTTGGATGCTGGCCATCCTCACTGGTGTGGTGATATCTCATTGTGGTTTTAATCTGCATTTCTCTGATGATTAGCGATGTGGAGCATCTTTTCATGTGCCTGTTGGCCATCTGAATTTCTTCTTTGGAGAAGTGTCTATTCATGTCCTCTGCCCATTTCTTAATTGGATTATTTGCGTTCTGTTTGTTAAGGTGCATGAGTTCTTTATATATTTTGGATGTCAACCCTTTATCAGATACGTTTTTTATGAATATATTCTCCCATACTGTAGGATGTCTTTTGTTCTACTGATGGTGTCCTTTGCTGTACAGAAGCTTTTCAGCTTGATATAGTCCCACTTGTTCATTTTGCTTTTGTTTCCCTTGCCCGGGGAGATATGTTCATGAAGAAGTCACTCATGTTTATGCCCAAGAGATTTTTGCCTATGTTTTTTTCTAAGAGTTTTATGGTTTCATGACTTACATTCAAGTCTTTGATCAATTTTGAGTTGACTTTTGTGTATGGGGTTAGACAGTAGTCCAGTTTCATTCTCTTACATGTAGCTGTCCAGTTTT